>JARBWK010000004.1:107427805-107445254 GCA_030556195.1 Anolis apletophallus
CACTGCGAATCAATAACAAGGCAAGGTCTTGGTCCAAGACGAGCCAGTCGAGGCTCCGGGATTCACTCCGCTTTCACGCCCTTCAGATCAGACGTGGCCGGAGAACTGAGGATCAGTTCACGGGCCGTTCTTAATCCTTCCGGCCGGGCCCCTCGACGATCTAGGGCCCGCGTCTCAGTCTCTACTTTCCGAACGGTGACGGTCTAGGGACAGATGCCAGCTCCTCCTGCCCTGCTCTATGTCCCCTGCGTCTGTTATGGGAACGGCCCCGCTCTTCCAGTTCAGTATCGCTATCTCCTTGAGAAGCAGCCTCCCCCGAACTTTCCCAGCCGCTGGCCTCCATCTGCTGCTCGGCCAGGTCCTGGGAACCTCGGCCGTTTGGGAATTCATAACTATCTCCGCTATCTGCTTCGCTGCCTCCCATCTCCACCTGGTCCGCTCCTTCCCCGGGAGAATGCTCCCACTCGAAATCCCAGGCTAAACTCTCTGCAGGTGGACTGAGCAAAGGCACTGCTGACCAATCTTGCTCTGGGCCTTCCAACTCGTCCTCCGAGTCCCCTTCAGCCTGTGCGGGTCCCAATGGCATCGGGACCCCCGGCGCCTCACCCCCTCCCATTGGCACGAACGGGCCCATGGGTGCTACATCTGTTGAGATACCTGTTTGGGAAAAGAAAAATCCACTGTGAGATTCATCACTTCCTGTGCAAGAGCCAGACAATAACTGCAGGAGGGTTGAAGTTTCCAATTTGTAGAGAAAGATTCTGCACAAAAATTATTTCCCGCCCCCTTACAGTGACTGTAGTTTACATAAAAATCATTGGTGCAATAGCAAAACAAACCCCCACCTTGACAGTGTAAAAAAAGGGGGGGGGGGAGAATGAGTTTCTCAGTCGTGGAATTTGATAAAGGGATAAATAAGGATATAGATCAATTATTATTGTTTTGCGGTGGCTGAACCTGATTTAGAAAAAGGTCTCTTTTCTGGGTGTATGCTTGCTATCTAATTGTTCAGTGTTTATATTTGTAAATAAACAATTCTCTAATGTCTAATGTATTTTATTGTTGATAAGGTCAGTAGACCAATCAATTAAAATCTATCTATCTAATGTCTAATACAGTATCCCATAAGGCCTGAAATTAAATTGAATTGGCTTGGTTGCAACCAATTTTAGACTTGACTTTGTCCACAATCTCATTTTCCTTCCTAAAACTGATGCAAGCTGCCAAGTAGCTCAGCGGTGTGTTCTATTTTGAACATTTGCATCCAGGCTGGGCGCCTGCCAGAATACATGTGTGTTTGGGTTTTCGTTGTGAGCAATATAACAAAAGGGATAAAAGAATATGTGCATACATGGGTGAATTTTATGTGTCCACTTGTGTTGCTTTCTCATTCAAGGGAAAGAGGTTGATTCTAAGCAAAAACAACACAGTCCGATTGGTAATAGATTTTTGGAAGCTGGAGGTTTGTGTGAACATTAAATGTCCAAGGGAGCAACAAGATGGCACAGCATTGGATTTTTGTATCCAGATCTTAACACTGATACTTGCAAAACAAGGATGAGCACATTAATAGGATTTTCAGCTATTCTGTGTCAGATTTGTACAAACACTCATTACTTTGAAATATGCTTCTATAAATGTCACTTATTTTTTTTTAAAGTCTGAGGAAACTAAGAAAATCAACGATTTCTCTTTAGGTGATCAGCAGCTGAAAAGAAGTTTATATAAGCAGTAAACTCTTCAAGGTAATTTCTTCCTGTTTCCAATAAAGCAAGTTTTGGCAAACCAATTCACATTGGTGGGCTCAGGCAAACACTTTATTATTTCTATTGTCTTCAGGCGCAAGTAAAATGGCATAAAATAATTTCCTGTGCCCATTGATTGTTTGTCATTGAAGCAGAGGATTTTTGCTGTTTCCTCCATTCCCACCATCTTTATCAATCTTAATACAAAGACCTAGAATGACAATGTTTTAGTTGCACAATATGCTATTTCAGTATTATGCATATATGTGCAAAAAACATCTGGTGCAGAAAATACCAAAACAATTTTATTTTTATTGGAGGCTTAATCTGAGGCTTGATCTCACAATAAGAAAACTAAACCCCCTTCTTTCCCCCCATATATTCCCCGTCTTGTTGCTCTCTTTAGATAGAAACCATGAGAATATATGGTTTTGGAGAAACACTGGATTAACCAACACTGTAGAATGAATGTAGTTGGATATCACTTTTAACTGCCATGGCTCATTGCTATGGAATCACTGGAATGTTGTTTTACGAGGTCTACAGCTCTTGCTGCCAAAGAGCACTGGTGCATCACCAAACTACATATCCCATGGTTCCAGAGCTTCGAGCAATGGCAATTAAAGTGGTGCCAAACTGCATTCAAATGCATCCACTGTCTGTGCCTCCCATTTACACTGCTAAAAAAATTTCAGTAGATTTCAGAGTCGGATTTAGTCCACTTTAGACTTCCTGTTTTGCTTTCCATGTCTCCTAAATTTGTTCCAGTGATAGTTGTGCACTATTGATGATGTCAGTATAATTTGTCGAAAAAGATTCCCATAATCTTATAGGTCAAGAGAAATGTTGAGTGTTTTTCTATTTGTCATGCCAAAAATGAGACAACTGAGGGCTCTTCCAGACAGGCCCTATATCTCTATAACCTAGGATCTGATCCCAGGTTTTTTGCTTTAAACTAGATTATGTGAGTCTGCGTTGCCATATAATCTGGGATAAATAGAAAACCTGTGATTAGATCCTCTGATATAGGGCCTGTCTGGAAGGCCCCTGATCATTTATATCCCTGTGTTGATCTGTTGTTGATCTAGTTGTTTAATTTTTTTGATAATAATTTAGACTGGATTATGTTTAGTCTAGCCATTTATTTGTGGGTGGATCTACACTGCTATAAAATGCAATTTCAACTGCATTATATGATCAGTGTAGACACATATAATGTAGTTCAAACTGGATTATATGGCAGTGTATATTCAGCCCATGTTGTTGTTAGCTGCCATCAAATCAAATTGGATTTATGGTGACCCTAGAAAAAGAGAGACTTCCAAGTTTCCATTTCCCTTCCAAACTGCGGTCTGTGGTGATCTTGATCAAGTCTATTCATTTTTTACCTGTCTGCCCCACTGTTGTCCAACTTACTAAGCATTATTATCTTTTCTAGTGAGCCCTGTCTTCTTGTGTTATGGCCAAAGTATGTCAGGGTTTGGGCTTGATTGCCTCAAGGATCCATTTTACTTCCCCTTAGCAGTTGATGGTACAATTCTTTTCCAACATCCCATTTCAGATTAGTTGAATTTCTTCCTATCAGCTTTCTTCAGTCTACAGCTTTCCCAACCATGCATGAAAATTGGAAATACAATGAGACCAACAATTGTAACATTAATATTCAATAATATATCTTTACCCTCAATGATCAGATCCTTTTTTATGATTAACTGTAAACTTGTTTTTGCATTTTCTTCCTCGATTTTCTTTGGTAAATAATTCCAAGTCTTTGCTATTTTCTAGTAGCACAGCGTCATTGAAATATTTTAAATTGATATTCCTTCTTCCAATTATTATGCCTCCTTCATCCAAGTCTAATCCTGTTTTATATATGGTATGTTCAACAAACAAGTTAGATAGGTTAATAAATTGCAACCTTGGCTGACCTTGTTGAAAATTATTCTATGTATTCTCTCCTAAAAATAACCTCTTGTCCTCCAAGTACAGGTTATGCATCGGAACAATCATGTCGCACATCAATCCTTTAGGAGTGATGCAAAGTTTTTTTCCTGAAGTACAGGGTTTTTTTAAAAAAAAAACATAGTGGATTTTCATCCTTGGTTTTTCTAAACTTATGTTGTGTCTGGTGGTAATCAAGAAGGGTAAAAGTTTTTTTTACATAGGGTTTGGTATAATCTTGTGTATAGTAAATTATTATAATTTGATGAATTTATAAATAGGTTAATCAATTTATTTGTTTTTAGCTAGCTAATACAATGTCAGTCTGCCTGTTCCCCAGTGTTGCATAAGAGATGCCATTTTTGTTAAGAAAAGGGGGGAAATTCCAGAAGCAAAACAAAACAAAATAAAAACATTTCTAAAGTAAATCATCAGAAAAAGCAGCTTAGGAGATCAGAAGCTTCTTGAACCTAGCAGTAGAGCAAATGAGCTTCAGTAATATAGGAACAAAGTCTACCTTTAAAAGTTATACAAGACTTTATTCAAGGAACTACATTACTATGTATAGGAAAGTTAGAGTCTAGCTATCTAATTATCTAGCTCTCTGAAGCAGACATCTTGTCTCTCTCCATGCTCACAAGAAGAGAACAAAATGGAGGAGCCGGGGGCTTGCCATGAAACTGAAACCTGAAACAAAAGAGGCATGTTCCTGAGATGTATCAGTCTAACAAACGAGATGAGAGGGAGGGGGGAGAGGGAGAGAGAGAGAGAGAGAGAGAGAGAGAGAGAGAGAGAGAGAGGAGAGACACAGGAAGACAGAGGCTTAATCTACATTGCCATATAATTGAATTTCTGAATCCAGATTATATTATATGAACTGGATTATATAGTAATGTAGATTAGGCCACAGAGAACTATGGGGAAAGGGCTTTCCATGCAACCTAACTCATCTGTCCATCTAGTTCTTTGTTGAGGACTATAAGCTCATGCAGGATGTGGTTGAGTTCCAACAATTTTGACTGTTGATGTGAATCACTAATGAGATGTATTGTTCAAGATCTCTGTGGGTGGGAGAAAAAACCCATTTTGTTTTTTAGAGTTCTAAATTGACTTGTGAATGTTGGTTGCACTAAATTATATTCCTTTAATTAAAAGCTACTCTCTGTGTGCAGAATTTGATTTTCTCTTCTTAGCCACAGAAGAACTTGGAGGGAAACATTGTCTGATTCACAGTACTTCCAAACATTATGAGCTAAATAAATTTGTATTCCAAATTAGGTGACTATATCACTAGTGGTAACAATAATGAGTCAGGGAATGAGAAGAGGTGTTAAGGTTATAGTAGTTCTTCTGCCTGAAGCCCATTGAAACCACTGAACATTAATTCTGAGCATACCATCATAGGTGTGCTGAGAATTGCTTAGCCTGCATGTACTGAAGCAAACATCACACAATATATAAGAAGGAAAAAGCTACCAGAATCATTAAATATAGTAAAACAATAACAGTAAAAAAACCAGTCAAGAGAAATACTATGCCAGAGAACTTTTGGAGCTTTAAAATGGAGCTCCAGCTGGTTGTGGCAAATTACATTTCCTACACATGAATGCCATTTCTCTCCAAGCCATCGGCCCAAATCTCCCCCCCCCCCCGCCTTCCACACACACACACTCCCATGTTTTGTGGCTTGCCTAATAAACAGCCATTTCCAAAATGCAAGGCCAGAGTACCGTAATTCGTTCAGAACTGTTCCCATAATGCTAACCCCAATGCCATGGCCTTGGGTCACTTCTAAGCAGAGAACCTATTTACAATGTTTTTGATGGCAACACATATTCCATTTATGCATTTCAAACCAAAACAGCAGACAACATGCTGTCTAAATGTAGAAAAAAATCCATTTTTGAAAAGAATAAAAATAAATCAGTCAATAGCTCTAATTACGATTAAACGACTGAACAGATGGTCTGCGCGTGGCTGGGAAGTGGTAAGATGAAAGTCAGCCCATGTGTTTGCTAAGATGGTTCTGTTGCAAGAAAACACACCTGTCTGTTTTTCTAATAACAAAAATAAGTGGAATACACTGTTCATTTATTATTTTTCAGGACTTAAATTATTCCACAATCTCTTGCTCCCTGTTGTATCCTGCCAGTTGATTAGCTTTCAGTATTTCATTTTTCTAACCTTCCCAGTAGTGATTCCCCTCCTTTCTTTCTAGTGATGGTCTTATAATGTTAATCATGACATCAGAGTGGCAAGGTGAGTTTTTCCCAACTTGCACAATATTGTTTGCATGACAACTAGCAAATATGTCCCAATTAAAAGGGGGAGGGAGGGAGAGAACAGTTATAAATCACTTGTTAGAGGTGTACCTTCCATACATGTCAGTATAGCCTGCCATTTATAGTTCAGACATGATATTGTGCCATGACCTGCTTAGTAATCATGCTTCCATTTAGACATTATGCCACATTTTGATTGTTGTTGTTGGATGCATATTCAATGAGATATGAGGGATGCACTTCAGATTTCATTGGACAATAAAGCCAAATTTTGTAACTTCTCTACAGGAAAGAGAATAAAGATTTATTTGACTTGATTATGTAAGTCTGGGAGGAAATATGGAAAACCAGAACATGATCTAAAAGTTACATGCACATGCAATATATATATATATATATATATATATATATATATATATAAAAATCTCCCTCCCCTGGTGGTGCAGTGGGTTAAACCGCTGAGCTGCTGAACTTGCTGACCAAAAGGTCAGCAGTTTGAATCTAGGAAGCGGGATAAGCTCCAACTATTCTCTTGGCTCTGGGCCTGGCTCTCTCTCTCTGTCTCTCTCTGTCTCTCTCTCTCTCTCTCTCTCTCTCTCTCTCTTGCTCTATCGGTGTCATCCTGCTCTCAGTTCAGCCTTGTGGTGTCTCTGCTGCTCTCGCCTCTCTCCTGTGTGCATGCTCTGTGGTGGCCTGCCCTCATTGGCTGACCTGAGCGGAGCCCACCATAGGGCAGGGGGCAGGCCAGGAAGAAGGTGGATGCTGGCCTGGCGGTACAGCAAGGCATTGCCTGTGGCCGGGCAGGCGCACCGCTGCTGGGGCTGCTCTGCTGTCTGCCATGCCTGCGAGTGAGTGCGAGGCAAGCAAGCGCAAGCGCCTTGGAGAAGCTGCTGGCTGTGAGGTGGCGCTCACTGCTGGCCTGGCCTCGCCTCCTGCTGCCACCTTTCCTGTCCTGTCAATGCAGGACAGGAGCTGAAAATACGGGACATGAAATTCAGAGCCGAAATACAGGACGTCCCGTATAATACGGAACAGGTGGCAACCCTACATGTGGGAATGAAAGTATACCTTACAAGCATACAACTTCTAGAGAATAGTTTGCCTAAATCCGTACTGGTGATAGAATGAAGGACATCCTTCTTGGAGGAACTGCATATAGCCCAGACAATCTGCCTGAAGACAATAGAAAGACCAAATGCTGGCACAAATTGCACATTCCCTATCAGTTGTTTAGAAATTAATCATGTTACCCTGAGATCTTTTTTAAGAAAAACAAAATAAAAACAAAAGTTTCCTTCTCAGAAATTACAGCATAGTAAATCAACTTTCAGTTGTGAAGTTTAGATGTATTTCTCGAAGGTGAACATTTTCTAAGCAGCATTACTGGAGGTTTTGTGTATGCAAAGTGAACAGTGTGGTTTCCTCCTTCTCATGATCATTTTTATTTATATCCAGCCCTTCTAGCTGTAGGGACTCAAGACAGTTAACAATCACACAATCTAATAGAAATATAAAAACAAAACAATTAAATGTGTGATAAGTTTAAAATGCAATAAATACATTTAAAATTACCTTTAAAATCTCACTGCTCCCCCAAAATCCCGCCCTCAACCTCGCCAGTGGTTTATCTCTCATGCTCACCCAAATGCCTGGCACCAAAAAAAAATCTTAAGTGTATAGCCAGATCTTACTGGAGGGATATAAGTGCAAATGATATATAATGGTTCAGGGACAATTCCAGTGACTGCTAACACTAGTAAGTTGGAAGTATTTAGTGGGCAAAATTGGGAGATACCAACATTGAGTGTTGTTGAGATTAACACGGCAAGGCCACCTTAAGGTCTCCCAAACTTCCTAATTTTTGTTGCTGGAATGGAGTGAGGAGTGTATCCTTGTATAGCAACGTACAGCACATTGTGGGATCTACTGCCATTGCACAATGACAGCACAAGAAGATGATGTGCACCAGTCCACAAAAAGACCCACGTGTCACTGTTAATCTAGAATGGATTGCATTGGAAAGTCATAAATACTATTTTCCTACTAGGAAAAATGTCCACATTTTTGTTGGCAAGAACCTGCATTACACAATGGGGCATCTTATGCAGTGCCTGGTAGTATGAGAGTTCCCATTGTAAAATGAGCTGTCGCCCTACTCCATTGTTCATCATTGCAATTATCTGACATACTTGCATATTAGTGATTTAGCGCTATCAACTTAAAACTACATATTGTACTATGTGGTGCAAGATCTTGGCCAATGTATATTGACTGGGAAATGTGTATATTTCTCACATTACAGATACTGGAACATGGCCATACAGCCCGAAAAACTTACAGCAACCCAGTGATTCCAGCCATGAAAGCCTTCAACACATTACAGATACAGTTCAAAGTGTTATCAAAGCATGTTTGAATGTATAAAACAACTTCCATTCCACTTTTTGATACATATATTTGGCATTTAAGACATATAAACCCTAACGTATCTACCTCAAATCATTGGTATTCAAGATATAGTATGCAGATGGGAAGTAAATCTGCCTATTAAAAATGTTTATGCACACATTCTTACCCAAGAGGAAAAGAAATAGGTTAAAAGGCATGTAGCTGTGTCATCTGGATTGTTGATCTCGACTGCATTGATAACCACATTGCACATTTTAAGCTTTTGCAGTACAGCTACGTTAACCTAGTTTTCTTTTGTGAAGAGAACAGCTCATGGAGGGGGGGGGCAAACAAAAAGATAACTTCCGATTTCAAAGATTTGAAAGAAATATCACCTCTCAGATTGAATCAGGGCTCAATTCAAAGTGCTGGTTTTGACCTTTAAAGCTCTATACGGTTCTGGCCCAGCTTACTTGTCCGAACGCATCGGCCGCTACGTCCCATCCCGTAACCTAAGATCATCCGGGAGGCCCTGCTCTCGCTCCCGCCGACCTCTCAGATGCGGTTGGTGGGGACGAGGGACAGGGCCTTCTCGGTGGTGGCCCCCCGCCTGTGGAATGCGCTCCCTATGGAGATATGGTCCACCTCATCCCTCCTGACATTCAGGAAGAAGGTGAAATCCTGGCTCTGGGATCAGGCATTCCCTCACCAGCACTAGGCAGCATGTGAGACGGAATTTTAATGGGAGGGAGGAAGAGGGTCAATGTTTCTAGGGTTGAATACTGTTTTAATTGGAATGATTGTAGATGTGTTGAGGGATTGTATTTTAATGCCTTAATGTTTTAATGGGTTGTGGGGTTTGGGGTTTTACGCTGTTGATGTGGCATCGAATTGTGCCTGCTGTAAGCCGCTCTGAGTCCCCCCTCGGGGGTTGAGAAGAGCGGGGTAAAATCCTGAAATAATAAATAATAAATGTTCAGGTAAGCAGCATGGTGTTGAAAAAAACAAGCTTTTGGATCTTCCTACATCATTCATCAGCAGATAGGGATTTTTCTCTTCCTGAAAGACACCCTAATTGAATCCATATGGTCCTGCAATTGTGTCACCCCGTTTCCATTTGTTTCTTCTCTAACTTCTTTTATAGCCATTCATAGAATGGCTTGCTTATCTATTGGGAAATTTCTCATAATCCCCAAGATACATTTCAACGCTACTAGTGGGCAAAATAATGGTCTAAAAGTGAATTAATATAACTTAGCTGTGAGGGAAATGGGACAAATTGAAGAATCGTTTCTTAGTATTTACCAGCTCTTTTTACTCATCTAGTCATTTACAATGTGAATGACAGAAGAATGGGCCCCACATGGTCAATGCCATTCATTCATGTTTGCATTGTGCTGAGTACATTGAACTTGCCCATGCTTGTCATATATTTGGAAGAAGAAGAAGGGCCTTGTGGGTACCAACACACTCATATAATTGTTTTCCATATGAAGGTGCTCTTAATTTACTCAGGATCACTTTTGCATACAGGAGGTTCATATCAATAAATGATGAGGGCATAATATAATTGTTTTGTCCATTAATCAAAATCTAATGAATACACAAATCCCATCATTGTGAATGAAATACCATAAGAGATTTCCTGTGTCAGCATATCTGACTTAGGAAGGACCAGTCAGAATTATGCTTCATGCTTGTCTGACTCGGAGATAGGGACATAAATTATATTCAGAAATATTTTAACAGTGGTGGCAAAACATGTTTTTGAGTGTTGAGAATCTGTCATGAGAAGACTTCTGGACTGATCAAAATCTTCACAGTTCAGGACTTGTTCTGCACAAAATTTGTATGTGGTTGTTGAAAATAGTACTGCCTATGCAAGAAACGGCATTTGTTGCATGGAAAATAATACTTTAATGCATAAATATTAACTTCTGCACACAATTTTTCCTGTTCAGAAAAAACTGAGGTTGAGAATTTGTTCTACACACAGTTCACACATGGCTAAGTTGCATAGAAGTTATCATTTTCTGTGCAGAATTAATAGTCAGAAGCCTCTTCAAGTAACAGTAGAGTGAGAATTGATCCTAACTGCAAGAACTTGAGGTAGCATTAGACCACTTTTTCTGCAAGCTGTTCCTAAATATACATTTGTTGTAGGTGTTAAGCCTCAGTATGCAATTACAGATATCAAGGAGGTCTGAAGGTCATCTTCTTAAACACCCCTTTCTCAGTCCCAATTCCCCTGTGCCCAAATACCCGTAACACATGAGCCTATAACAGTCACATTACCGCTTACTATAAACAAAGAGCAGGAGATGACAAGGTGACCTTTGTGGTTGGATTGCAATTACAGTTTGTGGAAATATTGCTTAGGAAAGTGTTATAAATGCTTACTTTTACAGTAGTCTTATCCAAAGTTGCAAGAGCATTGCACCTTATTAAATAAGAGTGGGAGCGCAGCAAATATTATTTTTGCTAAAAGTGACATGTACATGTTAAAAATGAGATAAAAGCACTCAATCGCAAAGCAAGAAAATGGTAGTCAAAAAACAGCAATCATGGTAAGCAACTAGGAAGAAGAGTATTATGTTGTGCTAGGATCAAAAGGATAAACCACAGAACAAGATCAACACTCAGATACCAGAACTGAAATGTTGCATTAAAGATTGAAGACCATGCAGATCCTTTATGTGATAATAGTTGTCTGATTGTATTTCTGGACATCAAGTGGAAGGCAAGCTTGAGAGAAAAAATTATCTCTGCAATCTGAGTGGGTCTTGGGAATGAAACCAAACAGAGCTATTAAATGATTAATACTGTGAAACAAGAAAAAACACACAGATTTTCCCCATGCTACTTAGATGAAAACAGAAGAGACTGAGCCAGGTCGACCATCACAGAAAAGTGTTCATTGCAACCAAAACCCAGTCATTTTACTAACACCAAATTTTGCAGTGCATGTTAATAAAATACAATGTTGGCTCATGCATAAATTTCACATTCAAGACAAAATGCTATTTCAAGGGGAAAAGCAGGCTTTCAAATAATGAGAAAAGTATCCTTTTTGTAGCTTCTCCCACCTGGTTGTGCCCCTGTTTTGCTGCACTGTTTGTGTCTTTTTTTATTTGTTGAGTGATTCCAATTAGGGATAACATGAGGCAGATTTATTAAAACAAAATTTCCAAAAATGTGCAAAGCAAGGAGAGATAGCAGAAATGTGCTTCCAAGACATCATCAAATGGCCAAAATTGGAGAAATGAAACATATGTTCTGTTCAATGCACCAATGACAGAGGTTAGGAAAACAGTACAGTTTTTTCCATGCACTCAGCATACATATTTATTATAATAATACATATGGAAGATGCAGTTTGGAAAAACTCTCACTTTACCTCTGATTATCAGGAATCATAAGGGGAAAACCTATAAAGAAAGAAGGGAAAAAACAATGACTTAAAATAGTATGATGGGAGCAGGAAATAATGCCACACATGACCTCTTCCATCTTGCTGGTGTTTTGTTCAATGCACGGACATTGGGAATATGCCCAGATAGCTCTTCTAAATAGCTCTGCACTGAACATGAGAGCTACATACATAGCATCTTGATAGCAATCACATTTGAAGACAATATCACATCTGTGAGGCTATCTAAGCACACCTATCACCTCTCTGAATAGAAGGTTGGCCAACTAGAGAAATTACTGCAATGAGTATTTGGGAGTTTGTTGCATTTTTCATGAAAAGAAAAAAAAGAATGTTTGCTGCTTTTAGTTGGAAGTAGACCAGTTTCCCATGACTGCCTTGTTCCGCTAGGTGTGGTCATACTGGAAACAGAATGTGCATTTGATTTTGGGGTTGTTTGGGGAGTGTGTCTTCCATGATCTAAGAGTAAAAATGCTCAGTTGTTTCATTCTCATGGATAAGAAGGGTGTGTAATCCTGCCCATTTTGGAGAACATTCTCATGTTTGTAGAAATGATTGTTCAGAGTACACGACTGCCTGCCAAAACAATAGCTGTGATAGTTGATGGTGATCTTTTTCATTAGTCAGGCTTGTTCAAGTCGTATTAGTGTTGTTGTTATTATTATTATTATTCATCCAGCCCTATGCTTGTTCTTTGTGTGTGCTTTGTTTCAGAAAGAGAAAAACCAGTCATTTTGTACAAGCATAATCACCCCCTCCAAAAATTACCGATATTTTGACTGAAAGTGAAGTGTTCCCTGCCTCATTTTTGTCTTAGAGACAAAAACACTTGTGGAGGCTCATGGGTTTTTTGGCCATTTGATTTGGTGAGTTTAAAGAGCCGTTATCACAGATGATGAGAAATCAATATTTATCACGTCCCTACCATTATTTGGGCGGGGGGTGGAGTTCTTCCCTTTGGTCCTGGATTTCTTCACAATCAATTAGGCATTGTTATAATGCATCATTCATAAGCCTTGCTCTATGCAAAGGCCACACAATTATTTAAACATTGTCTTATGTAAGATACGTTAAAAATCATTTTTCTTTGTTTAATTAGAATTTCTTCTTAATAACAATTTCATCATTTTTTCATAAATTCAATGGAAATATTTTTAAAAAGGAAGAAAAAAGGAAGAAGAAGAAGAGGAAGGGAGGGATGATGAAGGGGAAGAGGGGGAAGGAAGAAAAGTGAAAGTGACAGATATGCCCATGCCTAGCCTTTTGGAAGTTTCAGGAAGTATTGAACACTAGATGGAAAGTCATTTACATTAATAACATCTCTTTGTGTAAGTTTAATAATGAATGTTTGCAAACTGTTTATGTAAACTTTCAATGAAATTGTTTCTTAAGAAGTGCAATTATGTAGGTCATTCACTGCCTCACTAGAATACAATCCAATAGACATTTGGAATTTAGTCTCTTTACATTAAATGGAAATCATTTCCAGGTAAATATGCATAGGATTAGGCTCATATGTGCAGAAACTGCTATATCCCTCCCCACACCCCATCCAATCCTTTATGGCTAGACTGTGGGTATTCAATAATTTCTCACAGAAAAGCATCTTATCTCCTAGAATGTCATTCCAGGGTGAACAGTTCAATGAAGCCTTGCTCTTTTCTTGCTTATTTTATCTGCACAGGGATTCTTCCTTTCTTATTTTAGGCTGTGCAGTTAGACTCTGTAAATTAGTACATTCAGGTGATACTTGCCAGATAGGTGAGTGAGAGAAATCACTTCAGATTTATAGCAGGGACAATCTAGCAAAACATCTTTTGGTGTGGTTTATGTTCTGAAATAAAAATGCCGGGATGACTCTTTCTGAATGATTCTCAGAGTGATAATTATGCACATTTGAAAATACTGTGTTATGCTAAAAGTTGCCCAGGATATGATGATAACAATCCCCCAGAGCAGTGTTTTTCAACCTGTAAATCCTTAGATGTTTTGGTCTTCAACTCCCAGAAATCCTAACACTGGTAAACTGGCTGGGATTTCTGGGAGTTGTAGGCCAAAACACTTGGGGATCCACAGGTTGAGAACTACTGCTCTAGAGCATGTTAAGAAACAAAGTCTAAAAGTGGTTCCAGACACACATGGAAAAGTTGGATCTAGTCCAGACTTGGGCAATTGCCGGCCCTCCAGGTGTTTTGGACTTCAACTCCCAGAAATCCTAGCCAGTTTACCAGCTGTTAGGATTTCTGGGATTTGAAGTTCAAAACACCTGGAGGGCCGGCAATTCCCCAAGTCTGATCTAGTCATTTAATGGGCAGAAGACACAGAGGCAGCAGGCAGCAAGTGATTCAATCTTCTAAGAAGAAAAATAGAGATACTGGTGTCATTGTCATAAGAAATTCAATGTGCAGATTTGACAAAAGTGAATTTAATATGATGTGTGTGTATGAATGGAAGAATGGAAGGATGTATGGATGAGTTAATAATTTTGGAGGCACCAGTATAATATTAAGGCCTGCAATGACTAACTACCTTCTTGCTGGAACTGTGATCAAAACCTGCTAATGAGAATTGATAAGAATTGTGATAGTGATAACAGGAAATGTTTGCAACATTCCTTATGTTAAGAAGGAAGTCAACACAAGGCTTGTGTTTGTCAACACCAATCAAGAAGAGTCAACATCTAGCCAGGAAACTGAGATGGAGGCAGGATGGAAGACATCTATCATTCATTTACAACTTTGGGATGACATAAGCAGAATATTCCTATAAAAAACTCAAAGTGTTTGAGGAGTCTGTTCCAACCGCTATGCTCTGCTCCATGGGAAGGAGAGAGATATTGTACCTATGGATAGTAGCAGATTTGCACGGGAGCAGTCTGGTCATTTTGGACTTTTTTCTCATGGAAAGAGGAAGAAGTGTGCTTTGGAGTTTTAGATTTTGTGCAGGGAGTCAGGTTCTGCTGTATGGAAAACAGAGATCTGGTCCTTGGCACTGTGCTTAGGGACAGGATGCATTTTGGCATTTTGAAGTTATGGCGTCATGGAAGTTTCGGAACTGTGTGTTGGCAGGCTGCAAGAAAGCCGGGTCTGGCCTAACTGGTGCTTCCCCAAGGAGGGAGAAAAAGATACGGTAATATTTGGATGCATGATGATGAATGCGTGTACATGTGGTGTGAATGGTGAGTGAAAATGTAATTCCCCTTTGTTTGTTAACCAATGTAATTGTAAATCCAATGTAGTTGTATAGAATCTATATGTCTGTATGTCCAATGTCATTATATGTCTAAATGTTTTTCTGTAATCCGGTCTACCTTCTCACACTGGAAATTGCAATAAAAAGAACCTATGCTTTAAAGTTTTTGAAAAGTCATTCATGACATAATTACCTTCAATGATTGAAAGAAACTAGTTCAGAGGCATTCATAGACAATGCACCATACAGAAATTGGAAAATGTTGTTCAGGATTACCAGGGTCAAAGGGGATGCAAACAAATGTTTTCTCAGAAAGCATTCATTGCTACCAGATCCATGAAACAAATTGAAAGATGCACAGTATATTCAGGATATGCAGTGAGAGCCCAGACAGTTCCAAAGTCAAAGTGTGAAAGTCCATTGACATCACTGAGCATACATTGCCCTACTGCTCGATAATAATAATAATCTTTATTTATACCCCGCCACCATCTCCCCAACGGGGACTCGGGGTGGCTTGCATGGGGCCAAGCCCCATAGTGCATTACAATAGAATAAAACTCAAATATGAAACAATACAATAAAATTAATGAAACACAAAATACAATAAACAATACAAAATAATACAATAACACAATATTCACAATAACAATGGGCGGGCCACATGTACAAAATAAAATACTAAAAGCTAAAAACACTCAGGGTGAGATAGGAGCAGAGTAAATTTGTTTGTGGGGGAGAAGCTCATATAAAAGGTAATAAGAATGGGCCTTCAGACGGGTGGGGGAGTATGTAAGGACAGATGTTGAGGAGAGACAACAAAAGGGGAAGTATAATTACTCTCCAAAAGTGCAATGGAAAAGCCAGGTTTTGAGGTCTTTCTTGAAAGGTGGGAGCTTGCCTAATCTCACTAGGCAATGAGTTCCATAATTGGGGGGCCACAGCGGAGAAGGCTCTCTCCCTTGTAACCATTAGGCGGGCCTGTGATATCGGCAGAGGTGAAAGGAGAGCCTCCCCCGAAGTTCTAAGGGGTCGGGCAGGTTCATGGAGGGAAGGTTTGTGTGTCTTATGGATAACACGAAAACTTGTCATAGTTGTGGAATCCAGTCACAGAGAAGTACCACTTCAAAGAAACAATGGGCCTATAGAGATCTTTTTAAAAAAATCACTTGACATTTGACTATAAAGAAATCAGCATACTATTGAGTCACTGATTTGGAAACATATGGATCATGTTAGCTGTGCATTTTTGATTATGTGTGCCTACCTGGAAGAAGATTGCATTGGCAAAACCTTGTGATCTCTTCCAACTCTATGATTCTGTGATCTTAAAAGTTTGTGCATACCACGGAGATCTAGCCATTGACTAACAGCTCTTTTAATTCAGATGTAAATATTTATCCCAATAGTATATGATGCAGGTGTGAAGCATAACTAAAAACTGTGTACTGTCTTTGTTATTGTGTGTAACATCCAGTCTCTGCTGAAATTCAGACTGAAGCATCACACTTTACTCTTCATTCTTATTTTGCTATCTGTGTTCCATTTGTTCCTCTAAATTGAGTTTAGTTGTAAGTCCCATTCTAGGCAGAAAAGGGGAGTATTAATTGAAAGAGTGGGTTTTCTATAGAAACAGTCCTCTGAGGTCTATGACTTTGTGCATTCTTCCTCTTGTTGCTGGCCTTTATTAGATTCATTTGCCAACACATACTGTCAGGGAAAACATAATACATAATATAATGTATACAAAATTAGTTAATGTGCAGATATAAGGACTCTAGATGCAGTACATTGTACCAAAGATTGAGATTGATTGTTGATGTTAATTAACAGAGACCATTAACATTTGTTGTCTTCCAACCCCTCGAAATAACGAGACAGACACAAATATATATGGTTTCAAATTTGGGCAACTTTTATTGAATAGTTACCTATTTAACTTGTAACTCAACTAGCTTTTTGGTGTCAGTTCAACTTGTGCGTAAGCTGAGGTAGCTCTTAATGTCTACCCCTCAGCTTCTTCAGGCGTACTGCCTGGGTCCCCTGTAGATTTCAACCGGGCAACCCGGAAGGGAAACATCAGGAGAAATCTCTCAACTTTGAGACTAGACTCTCCCGTTCCTGGGACATTTCTCATCACCTCACCCCTAAAATTAACAGTCTAGGTGAGTGTTTGCATAATGCCCCACACCCCTTAAGGGGTGCCTTAAGTGTCTACAACCTTTGAATAACTCAACTATTTACGCTTAGCTAGATTACTAGCCGACCATTCCATCTAAGCCCCTAATAGACAGTATAGGATAGGCAAAACCCAGTGGGCGAATTCCTATCCGACCCCCAAATGTTAAACCATTTGAGCGATCATTATTATACTATCCATGGGCGGGAGTGGTGGGCGATGTCTTGATGCAGACTGAGGGAAAAGGGGGCTGGCACCACCATGCCAGCCCCTCCTCCCTTCCAGCAGATTC